>JAINVK010000602.1:0-20836 GCA_030068075.1 Paguma larvata
GTAGTTTTAACTATATACATACATCAGACCTCCTCAGATCTGCAATTGGAACATAATGAACACTACCACAGTGTTTTTTCTGGGGAAATTATTTTCATCCTCAAAAGCAAAAACCACGGTGCCAGGTGGCTCAGTCGCTTGGGTGTCAGAGTCTTTGAGTTTGGCTCAGGTCGTGATCCCAGGGTGGTGGGACAGAGACCCACCTCAGGCTCAGCGCTGAGCATGGAGCCTACCTGAAATTCTACCCCCCCTTTTCTCTCTCCCTCGCTCTCTCTCTCTCCCTCTGCCCCATTCCCCCACTTGCCTACTCTCTCTAAAATAAAAAAAAAGAAATAAAAAAGCAAAAAATCATAGTGCCTTGCACGTGGGTGAAACTGTAAAGTATTTGTTGAATTGGATAATGGTATTGTGATACCTTTTTCAAGAATATCTTTTAGAAATATATAGGATGTAATGATAACCCATCTAGGATTTGCTTTAAAATACCATGAGGAAGGAACAATGAATAGGGGTCTTGATAAAACCGGATTGATCATGAGTTGATAATTGTTGGGAGCTAGGTAATGGAAACTCTCGGGTTCGCTGTACAGTACTATGCCCTTTTCGTATATGTTTGCTAATGCCTTTTCTTTAAAAAGTCTTGGGGCACCTGGGTGGCTCAGTCGGTTAAGCAGCTGACTTTGGCTCAGGTCATGATCTCGCGGTCTGTGAGTTTGAGCCCCGCGTCGGGCTCTGTGCTGACAGCTCAGAGCCTGGAGCCTGCTTCGGGTTCTGTGTCTCCCTCTCTCTCTGCCCTTCTCCTGCTCACGCTCTGTCTCTATGTCTCAAAAATAAATAAACGTTAAAAAAAAAAGAGTTAAAAAAAAAAGTCTTCATGACACTGTCGTTTGCACCACGTTTGGGGGAAAGTCTAACTTAGAAATTTGCTACGATTCTCTAAACCATTAGTCTAGCACTGTCTTTCTTCATCCTTAAGAAATTCTAAAAATAAATACATCCATCTAGATCACTCTACAAATAAGCTGGACATTAAAATCCTAGGCACCACCCAGCTTAGACCTGGGGAGAAGTCTTATCTTGGACCCATACTTTAAAAGACCTTTCATATTACAAATATATTATTTATTAAAAAAGAAATACGTGCCTCTGACACTCCTGAGCTGATGCTGAACTCTGGCTCACAACTACGTATACCCTCTCCAATGACCAACACTATTCAAGTGAGAAACACTTCTCCTGAGCCCTTGCCCTGTGTCTTCAAAACAAAAGGTATAACTCCAAGACACAGTGACTACCTGTGGGTGGAACAGCTGTCCTATCACAGATAGACTGCTTCCGAGTGCGGACAGAATCTGAGCAACAAAAGTGCTTAAGAGAGAAGACAAATTAGTCAACTTGTTGAATTATTCCTCCCAACATGAATGCAATAGATTCTTGCATAGCAAAGTACTGTTTTGCATAACAAAGTTGGTATCAAGCACAGATATTCCTGTTTTTAGTGTTGTAACACTGACGATTTAGCATAGTACTCAAATAACTTTGCACGGTACACTGGTCTCCGTTTGTACTCTTACCTCTGCTCTCATAAATATTAGAGGCAGGCTTACCATAAAGATAAATATTCTGTGTATTTTAGGTATATATAAGGTTCACGAGGGCCAAAACACCACATCTAAAACACCAAAATACCTTAATTGCCTGATATTTTAAATTGTGGGAATTTATTGTAAACAGTGATTAAGGTGACTAAATTTCAGACAAGATGGTGAAGTAGAAGAAGAATGTGGGTGGTATCAGCCACATTCTGTTCTCTCGAGTGAGGCTTCCTGGGACGCACATACAATCTGGCAAGCACAGATAAAGCTCTGAGAGGGTAGCTCACTAATAAGTGCCATTAAGTATTTGTGACCCAAACACTTAGCCCTTGCTTATCCAAACACATTCTGAGACTATTAAAAACTGACACAGGAGCACCTGAGTGGGTTAGTCCGTTGAAGGTCTGACTCTTGATTTCGGCTCAGGTCATGATCTCACAGTTTCAGGAGTTTGGGCCCCACATAGGGCTCTGTGCTTCCAGCGTGGAGCTTGCTTGAGATTCTCTCTCTCTTTCTCTGTCTCTCTCTCTTTCTCTCTCTCTGTCCCTCCCCCACTTGCTCTCTCTCTCAAAATAGAAAAATAAATTTAAAAACAAAAAAAACTGACACAGATAGCAATGGTCTTCTACTCCCTGCGTGTAACACCTGGCACTTAATAGTCACTCAATAAATGTTCAGTGAAGCAATGGATGTGTGACTGAACGTATCATAGAAATGTCAAGGTGGATAAGACGTTGAGTATGCAGTAACCCCATTCTTCTTTTACTCATACTGTTAATTGTACATGTTGCTAGATCTTACAGCTTATAAATATAGCATTATTTAAGTTCTACTTGAGCTAATTTTCTCACATTATTTTAAATATATTCAAATGAATTCTTTGAGGCTTGAGTATACTTCTTCAAGGATCAGCTGCCTTTTGTAATAAAAACAAAATTAAATTGAGATAATAATATTCAACATTGGCCCCCAGAGGAGATCTCCCCTTGGGAAGGGCCTCTAAACAAGTTGACCTCCAACTTTTGGGTGTCCCACCACCAGATTCGTCTTCCTCGTAGGACCTCCCTCTAATTACACCTACTATCACCATGCTTCCGGGGATGCTGTTGGTCCACATTAAACTCTGCCCCGAATATGTATGCTATAATCCAAAGCTATAACATAACAGCTATAATACCATTTGACAAGTGGTAGCAAATAACACAGGAGAAATTAACACAAACTAAATCTACATTCTCTGGTTCACAAAATAGGACTTGTCTCCAAGATTTAAGGAAAGGATACACAGAGAACATCCCCCTTTTCGTTCCTTAGTTTGATCTCTTATTTCCCATCTTGGGTTCACAGCTCATACCCCCTTCATCAACATTTAATTACAAAGGCCATTTTCTCATTACTTCACTTAAAACTAGTTTTATTCTAGGGGCACCTGGGTGGCTCCGTGGGTTAAGTGTCCATCTTCAGCTCAGATCATGATCTTGTGGCTCGTGAGTTTGAGCCCCGCATTGGACTCTGTGCTGACAGCTCAGAGCCTAGAGCCTACTTCAGGTTCTGTGTCTCCCTCTTTCCCCCACTCATGTTGGCTCTCTCTCTCTCTCTTTCTCTCTCTCAAAAATAAACATTAAAAAATTTTATTTAAATAAACAAAACTGGTTCCGTTTCAGAAGAGTTGGCTATACAGTGAAACACATTTTTCCCATCTTGCAAATGTGTTTGTTTCCAAGATGAGAGGGGCCGAGAAGCTTCTATAAACCTCTCCTACTTCCTAACTTCTTGAAGGGCGGCAACCTGTGTCGGATCCGGTAGTCCTCTGTACTTATCTTGTACTTGATGATAACAAGCTGCAAAAGGACTAAGGTCCATTAAAAGGCAGAAGAGAAAGAGGTAGATCCCTGAAACCTGGTGAGGTTCTCTTGTTTTCCCCTACTCAATAGCAGCATATTGAAAGCAAACGCTTTACACAAAACAGAAAGAAACGCAAAAGCTTAGCAGATGGTATCCAGACAGGCTGCTTTACGAGGGCCAGGAGACAGAAACATGCTAATCAAAGTGTAGAATGGAGCTAAATATCACCCTCCACACGCTCTTCTCATCTGGGAGCAGCTTGCTAGGCACACCCTTTTTCTCTCCTGGGTACACCTGGAATTGGCTGCCTGCTCTTTGATGTGGCGTCATCTCTTCCTCCCGAATGAGAACTTTCCATTGGCCTCTCTTATCAGGCTGTCTGTGAAAGAAACATAAAACACCTGACAGGTCAGGTCGTTCAGGTGTTTACGGTGCTAGGGATCACAGGGAACTTTTTTTTTTTTAACGTTTATTTATTTTTGAGAGACAGAGAGACAGAGTGTGAGCAGGGAGCAAGGGAGCAGAGAGAGAGGGAGACACAGAATCCGAAGCAGGCTCCAGGCTCCGAGCTGTCAGCACGCAGCCCAACGCGGGGCTCGAACTCACAGACCGTGAGATCATGACCTGAGCTGAAGTAGGCTGCTTAACCGACTGAGCCACCCAGGCGCCCCCACAGTTTTCAAAAGTAAGAAGAGACAGGGGTACCTGGCTGGCTCAGGCATTGGAGCATGCTTTTCTTGATCTTGGGGTCATGAGCCTGAGCCCCACATTGGGTTAGAGGTTAGAGGGTTAGAGGTTACTTAAAAAAAATTTTTTTTAATTTTTATAAAGTAAGAAAAGAGAAATTGCTAAATAACAGAAAGTCATAAATGTGAAATGTATGATAATGTAAAAACATACAAATATGTTTGTCATTAATGTTAAGTGGCAAGACAGAAGATGACATGGAACATATATTAAAATTATGTGTACAAAAATATGCATGCAAATGGACAAAAATCAAAAGAAAACATGAAAAGTATGTGTGTTAGGGTGGTGAGATTATGACAATTACTAAACATCTAAATTTATTTTAATGTAATAACATAGTACAATTTAAAGAGCAATCACTGTTTTTGTTTTCTTTGAATATAAACATAATTGGGCCAAATCTTCACTAAGTCTTTCATTAACTCTCTCTCTCATCTATTCAGGCAGTAGACAATTATTGGGCACTTAATGCAATGAAAAGACTACCTCTGCTTTTAAGAAATTCACAATCTAATATAGACCCATGAGAAAGAAAACAACAGAGACGATGATGATTACAAAATAATGTCCCTAGAAGAGCATCTGGCATAGAGTTGACAACCAATAAACATTTATTAAATGAATACAAGAACTGTTTGTTCGGAACCTCTCAAAGAAATGCAATCTTTTCCTTTTCTTTTTCTCTCTCCTCCATCCCCCTCTTCCACCCGATCTCTTTCTGTCTTTTCTTTTTTTTTTCTTTAAAAAACATTTTTTTAACGTTTATTTATTTTTGAGAGACATAGAGACAGAGTATGAGCAGGGAAAGGGCAGAGAGAGGGAGATACAGAATCTGAAGCAGGCTCCAGGTTCGGAGCCGTCAGCAAGAGCCCGACTTGGAGCTCGAACTCATAGACCATGAGATCACGACCTGAGCCGAAGTCGGCCGCTTAACCAACGGAGCCACCCAGGCGCCCCTTTTTCTGTCTTTTCAAGAAAAGTGACAAGAGGGGCACCTGGGTGGCTCAGGTCCACAGCTTAACCATCTGACTCTTGATTTCTGCTCAGGTCATGATTTCACAGTTTGTGAGCTTGAGTCCCATATCAGGCTCTGTGCTGACGGCAGGGAACCTGCTTGGGTTTCTGTCCCCCTTCTCATGGCCCCTCCCCTGCTTGCTCTCTCTCTCTCTCAAAATAAATAAAAAACTAAAAAAAAAGACACCCCTGTCTTTTCTTACTTTGAAAACTGTGTTGGATTCCCTGTGATCACTAGCACCATAAAAACCTGAACAACCTGTCAGGTGTTTTATATTTCTTTCACAGTCTGATAAGAGAGTCCATTGGAAAGTTCTTCTCATTCTGGAGGAAGAGATGATGTCACATCAAAGAGCAACAGTAACACAGTGTACTGGTAAGAAGGATAGTCCCTGAGTTTCTTGGACAACTGAGGGGAAGGAAGAGTAACAAACATTTACTGGACACATATAGGCCCTCTTCTAAACACTGGGAAGTCCAATAGTGAAAGAGACAAACAACTTCATTACTCTCATGGCACTAAGTGTGGGAAGACAGACCCTAAGGATAGTGATACATGCTATGACATATCATTGGGATAGATTGTGGCGGGGAGCAGGGACTTCTTCTCCACCTAGAGTGGTATCTCTAAGTGACATTTGAATAGAGAGCTGAATGAACCAAAGGAAACAGCCTTGCAAACATCTGCAGAGAGGTCCACGTTCAAGGATCAAACAATGCAAAGGCCCAGAGTTAGCAATGAGCTTGATGTATTCAAATAAGTGGAAAGGAGGCCAGCAGAACTGGAGTGGTCAAATGGGAGAAGAGACAAAAGCAGTGTCAAGGATGGAAAGACTGGTTCATAGTCTAACTGCTGTAGGAAGCCAATAGAGGGTTTTAAAGCTTCAGAGAGATCTGATTTATGTTTAAAAAGATCACGTTAAACTGCTCTTTGCAAAACGATGAGGGGGTGGTAACACGCAAAAGATAGATGCACTAGTCCTGAGGAGGGAGGACGGTGGCGGGAACTTGCGGCTGTGGAAGTGAAAAGAAGAAGCAGTCAAGCTTAAGATCTATTTTGATTGTGAAGCTAACAGAATTTGCTAATAGATTGGGCGTGGGGTGTGAAGGGAAGACAGAAATCAAGAATGATCTAGCAGTTGTGCCTGAGGGGTAGGTTGTAACATGGGGCCACAGAGGTGGAAAAGATAGGAGGAGGTGCTGTTCTGGAGAAAGGAAGGAGGGCCCAAGGGGTTCTGATTGGTCATGTTAGGCTGAGGTTCCTATTGGAAATCCAAGTGGAAATGTCTATCAGGCAACTGGCAATATGATTTTGGAGCTCAGGACAGAGGTTGGATTGAAAACAACAGTGAGGATCATCCAACAAATATAGGTGAGATCACAGTCAGAGAAGAGAGGAGGGGGGCTGAACAAAAAGCTCTGGGGCACTTCTACACTTTCAGGCCAGGGGAAGTAGCTGAACCTGCAACAGAGATTAAGAAAGAGAAGCAAAGTAGAAGAAATGTCAGGGAAAAAAAGGGATGACAGGGCGCCTGGGTGGCTCAGTCAGTGAAGCATCCAACTTCGGCTCAGGTCATGATCTCACGGTTCATCTCACCCCGTGTCCACTTCCCTGCTGTCAGCACAGAGCCCACTTTGGATCCTGTCTCTCCCTCCTTTCTGCCCCCCTTTTCTGCTCGCATTCTGTTTCTTTCTATCTCTCAAAATAAACAAACATTTAAAAAATTATAAAAAAATAATTATAAAAAAGAAAAGAAAAAAAGGATGACATTGAAGCCAGGAGAATGTTTTAAGAGCTCATCAGTGGAAGACAAACACTGAGAAATGACCAGCAGATTTAGCAGGTTGGAGAGAGCTTTGGCAAGTGGTGGGGATATAAATACGGTTAGAATGGGTTGAAGAGAGAAGGGGAAGTAAAGACCACGAGTAAAGACGACTCGTTCAAGAAGTTTTGCTGTGAAAGGGAATGGAGGCGAAAGGGAGGCGTGTTAAGATGAGCAGTAATAAGTCATGCTTGGATGCCACACAGTTGAGCCAAAGAGATAGAAAGGGAAGATAATGGTAGAAATGTGGTCCTTACGTAGAAGAAAGGATAGGGGATCCAGAGAACAATTGGAGCTTCAGGAGAGTGCTTCTGGATTAGACCTGTTTAGGTCTAACAGGATCTTGATCACCTAGTTGGGGAAAATAAAAACCCTAACTGCTTATGCAATTACAGCTTTGCACTGGAAAGGCCCCTTTCGTATTACCTCACCGAATCCTCACGTCAAGCCTACCAGGCCATTACTATTATTGTCCCTATTTTAAAGATGAGAAAATATGCTCCAGCCGATTAAATAAATTGCCAAGGTCAGAACACTAGCAAGTGGTAAACTACTGTTAAGTTGTGGTAAACTTATTAACAGTGGTAATCTACGGTTCACAGAAGCAAGTGTTATAAAGGAAGGTAGGGGAGGCTGCAAGAAACAGAAGAGGTCAGAAAGAAAGATGACTGGTCAAGGGTAGAAGTTAAACTCATCGAATCAGGGTTTTTATTTTTACTTATTTATTTTTAATATTTCTTTATTTTGGGGACAGTGCAAACAGGGGAGAGACAGAGGTGGGGGCACAGAGGATCCAAAGTAGGGTCTGCACCGACGCGGGGCTCCAACTCACAAACTGTGAGATCGTGACTGAGCCAAAGTGGACACTTAACCAACTGAGCCACGCAGGCACCCCTAATATCTTATTCTTTAAAAAAAACTTTTCTCTCCTTACTGTCAGTTCTGAAACATGCAAAAAATGTAATTGTCCAAAAACTCAGATTCTAATAAAAATCTAGAGCTTGTCCCAACCTAAACAGGATGTCTGGCAATTGTATTAAAAACCAGCCACTTTTGGGGCCCGTGGGTGGCCTCAGTGGTTTAAGAGTCTGACTTTGGCTCAGGTCATGATCTCACGGTTTGTGAGTTTGAGCCCTACGTTGGGCTCTGTGCTGACAGCTCAGAGCCTGGAGCCTGCTTCGGGTTCTGTGGTCTGCCTCTCTCTCTGCTCCTTCCCTATCCATACTCTCTGTGTCAAAAATAAATAAATATTAAAAATATATATATCAATTTTGACGGGCAGAGGGGAACAGACAACCAAATCAGTCTGTAGACATGACTGCAATGTTCTCTAGCACATTCTTAAGAAAAACCGTTAAATCCTGATGAACTGTTTGCAGGGAGGCAACTGGACTGGCCAAACTGGCCAGATCCAAAGGTGACAACATAAAATTTCACTTCTAGCCTTACAACTCCACTGGATGACATCTGCCTTTAAAATGCTTTTAAAAAATACTGTTTTAAGAACAAACGGTCACCAAGTAGTTATTATTTTTTTTCATTTAAGCCCAGAAAATGTTGTTTTTTTCTTCCCACTTCCCACATGCTAGCTAAAACCACCTCTTTCTTCAAGCTGTCTTCAAGTACACTCCTCTCAAAAAAGAAAACTGCTTAAACCATTACCTTCTGGGTAATCTCACTTAATTTGCTTCTTCCTCCATGAATTCACAGATCCATGTATTCACAGATCTATCCCTAGAAAACAAAGTTTGTATCTTGGGGACGTTTGGGGGACTCAGTCAGTTTAAGCGTCCAACTCTTGATTTCAGCTCAGGTCATGATCTCACGGTTCGTGAGTTCAAGCCTGGAGTCAGGCTCTGGCAGTGCAGAGCCTGCTTGGGATTCTCTCTCACCCTATCTCGCTGCCCCTATCGTCTTTCTCTCTCTCAAAAATAATAAACTCAAAAAACAAAAAGAAAAAAGAAGAAGATTGGCTTTTACACCTTTTGAGTTTTATTGCATGTGAATGTGCTATCTATTTTTAAAAGATAAGAACTCACAGGGTGCCTGGCTAGCTCAGTTGGTAGTGCATGTGACTCTTTCTTGATCTTGGGGTTCTGACTCAGAGTCCCATGTGGGGCATAGAGGAAATAAATAAAATAAAAATAGGTAAAAACTTAAACATTAAAAGAAAAGAAATAAATCGAAATAATTTTCCCAAGATGTTAAAAAATGGTGGTGAAACTAGATTTGGGGGTGAGGGCACCAATCAATGTTATGGAAATCAGTTGGATGCTTGGGAGGAAAAAAGACAAACATTTCCACCAAAGGTACCAGTAGGTAAAACGGAACAAAAGTAAAGTGTTCTCCTCTTACCTTTTTCACTTCAGTGACTAGTTGACTAGTTCAATTGTGTACAATTATTGGGTCAGACTTTATTTCCTTGATTTTATGACACTGTTCTACCGTCTTCTAGCAGTAAATATCCTGTGGAGAAGTCTGAAATAAGCCTGAATTAGTTTTCCTTTTTTACATCATCATTTCAATCTATCTGTTCAAAAGGCTATCTGTTTTCTTTGATGTCAAAGAAATTTATTACACTATAACTTCCTGGAGATGTTCTACATTCATTTTGCCTGTGAATCTGTTAGGATAGGCTAAATTACTATAATAGATCCCAAATAAAATGACATGGTCCTAACAAAATAAAGTTTATTTCTCCCTAGGGTAACTGTCTACAACAGGTGTTTCAAATCATAGGATGACTCTTCTCCGTACAGTGATGCAGGGGCTCCAGAAATGCCCAGCTCATTGGAAGAAGCGGAAAACAAATTTTGGTATCTGGCAAGCAGATTTGGCCAATGATATTTTGTGTCTCGTCAATCTTCAGTCAGTTGGCATAAGTCTTTTGTTACTGGAATAACCTTTTTTTTTTTTTTACCTTGTTTTTAATGTTTATTTATTTTGGAGAGAGAGAGAGAGAGAAAGGGAAAGAGAGAGCGAGACACTGAATCTGAAGCAGGCTCCAGGCTCCAAGCTATCATCACAGAGTCCAACGCAAGACCTGAACTCACGAACTGCAAGATCACGACTTGAGCCAAAGTCGGATGCTTATCCGACTGATCCACCCTGGCATGCTGGGAATATCCTTTTGAATTGTATCTTACATGCTTCTCAAATGTTCATTTGAATGTTATCTTAACTATCTTATTTCAGTGTTTAAGACTGACAGATACCAATCATGCATACATAGATTTGCCTTCCCTTGTTTTCCAAAATACTTATTTTTCTCTCTGATCCTTTTATTTTTACTTTTTTAAATTATTTTTTAATGTTTATTTATTTTTGAGAGAGAGAGAGAGAGAGACAGAGTGCAAGCAGGAGAGGACAGAGAAAGAAGGAGACACAGAATCCAAAGCAGGCTCCAAGCTCTGAGCTGTCAACATAGAGCCCGACACGGGGCTCGAACCCACAAATTGCAAGATCATGACCTGAGCCCAAGTTAGACACTTAACTGACTGAGCCACCCAGTCACCCTCTCTGATCCTTTTAAACTTTAAAAAATATTTTGTGCTTCTCTTTTTTTTTAATCCTGCCTTCTGTGTACCTACCTCATTGTGTTTTCAGCAATGCCGATTTTCCTTTGTGCTGCTTCCTATTCTTTTAATTTTTTGAAAGTTTATTTATTATTTTGAGAGAGAGAGAAAGAGCACAAGTGGTCAAGGGGCAGAGAGAGAGAGGGAGACAAAGAGAATCCTAGGCAGGCTCTGCACTATCAGCTGCTATGTGTTTCCCAATTTTTTACTTTTTTCGAAGTAGTCACTATACCCAGCCTGGGGCTCCAACTCATGACTCCAAGATCAAGAGTCACATGCTCTACTGACTGATCCAGCCAGGTCCCTCTTTGCAATTGTTATTTTCTTTTCATTTCTCCGTGACCCCAACTGTCTTGTGTCATCAACATGAAGAAAAACTTGTCTCTGTGTTTTTATGTTATGTTCCCTTAAATCTTATATATCTGCTTTATGCTCTTGTTTTGTAAGATTAATTTATTTTTTTATTTTTTTTAATTTTTTTTTTAAAGCATGATGTTGTATATATTTTTTAAATTTTTTAATGTTTATTTATTTTTGAGACATAGAGACAGAGCATGAGCAGGAGAAGGGCAGAAAGAGAGGGAGACACAGAATCCAGAGCCGGCTCCAGGCTCTGAGCTGTCAGCACAGAGCCCAACACGGGGCTGGAACTCACAGACCGCGAGATCATGACCTGAGCTGAAGTCAGCCAGCCAACTGACTGAGCCACCCAGGCGCCCCTGTAAGATTAATTTAATAAAGATAAAATTTTAGGGGCTCCTAGATGGCTCAGTTTGTTCAGCATCTGACTTCGGCTCAGGTCGTGATCTCGTGGTTCACAAGTTCGAGGCCCATGTCGGGCAGCTCAGAGCCTGGAACCAGCTTCGGATTCTGTGTTTCCCTCTCTGCCCCTCCCCAGTTCACACTCTGTCTCTCTCTCTCTCAAAAAATAAATAAACATTTAAAAAAATGAGATAAAATTTTAAAACTTAATTTGTTTGGCCTCAGTTTTTATCTGCTCCATGGTGAAAATTCTTCATCTATTGTTTGTTTTGCCTGTCCACCCTCCTCTTCTTCTTTCTTGTCTCTTTCTATAGTTCTATGCTAGCTTTTTTTTTTTTTTTTAACTTATGCAGCTTTAAATAAGATATTAAGATGGCAATTTACTGGAATTTTGTGTGAGAGAGACCAGGACACATTCATAGTCAGAAGTTTCCTCATAACAAACACATGGTTGGTTTTGTGTATGTATCAGTTCCTTTAGATTTTGCTTCTCTGTAGCCTACTTAAGGCCTGCACCAAAGGGATGACACAATGCAGTCTTCCTCCCTTTCCCTCCTCCCTCAACAACTTCTGGAAAAATATGATTAGTCTATGATATTTCTTGCTTAAATCAACTTCCTTAGCTTTTCCTCAGTAACAAACTGATTCCAGAGAAGTTCCCACCACCTCCGTTGTTACAAAAGAGGGACTGTTAATATTCACCTAAAGCAATGCACTTTACTTTGGAGTCATGGTTCTACTGGCTTTTTCTCAGATCTGCAGCTCTGGCTCCATGCTTTCCTGCACCTCTGATTGATCTGTGCCAGGTTGATGGTATTTCTTCCTATCTTAGCTTTAGATGCCTTCTAGTTTCATCAGATATGGAGTTGGCAAAATTCTTCCCATTGCTTATGGGTGGTTTCTAAAAACAGAGGAAGGAGGGGCGCCAGGGTGGCTCAGTCCCCTGGGTGTCCGACTTCGGCTCAGGTCATGATCTCACAATTTGTGAGTTTGATGAGTTCGAGTCCTACATCGGGCTCTGTGCTGACAGCTCAAAGCCTGGAGCCTTCTTTGGATTCTCTCTCTCTCTCTCTCTCTCTCTTTCTCTCTCTCTATCCCTTCCCTGCTTGCACTGTCTGTCTCTGTCTCAAAAATAAACATTAAATTTTTTTTAAATGTTTATTTTTGAGAGAGACAGACAGAGCATGAGCAGGGTAGGGGCACAGACAGAGAAGGAGACACAGAATCTGAACAGGCTCCTGGTTCTGAGCTGTCAGCACAGAGCCCGACGGGGCTCGAACTCGGGAACGGTGAGATCATGACCTGAGCTGAAGTCGGACGCTTAACCGACTTAGCCACCCAGGTGCCCCTAAACATTAAAAATTTTTTAAAAAATAATAAAAACAGGAAGGAAAGACTTAACTTTTCATTGTCATGTTAATACTTGGTATCTTTTAGAAGCTAATTTTGCATTAATTCTGGTTGGCATATAATAGGCCTCTTCTGTCCAAGTCCCTCTTTAGTTCTGGGAAATGTTTTTTTTCTTATTTCTTTAATAACGTCTTCCTTTGCATTCTCACAGTCCTATACTTACAATTTTGTTGTATTTCTCTTCCAGTTCTCTAAACATTAGTTTTCTCTTTTTTTCCTCTTTCTTTCTTTCTTTCTTTCTTTCTTTTTTCTTTCTTTCTTTCTTTCTTTTCTTCTTTCTTTCTTTCTTTCTTTCTTTCTTTCTTTCTTCTTTTTCTTTCTTCTGATTTTTTGGCATACCATTTTGGAATAATTTTCTCAACTCGGTTTTCCAACTCATTTGTTGCATATTCAGCCCAACTATTATGTTTAACAATCATATTTTTAATTTTTCTTCAGTTCTGGTTGTATTTCATAGCAGCTCTTTCAACTAACTCTGAGGATATTAACTATGTTTAATCTGTTTCCATTAACTCTGTATTTTTATCCTGGGCTCGTTCTGTTTGTTGAATTTGCTACTGTCTTTCATGATCTTGGTTTTTCCAACATGTTTGTTGAATCTTAGTTTTCCGTTCCTATTTGTTGGCGCAGGTCTAAACTGAACTTCATTCATAGTTGGAATGCATTTGTTCACTTCAAATAAGAACTCCTGTTTACCTAGCAGTGAATGCATGTTTTGATTACAGGAATCTGCCTCATAGGATTGTGGAGGGATAGGCAGACTATGGGTAACTTCTCTTCTTAGCATAGTTTCTTTGACCCTGCGGGCATTGTCCTTTTTCTCTAATCTTAGCTTACGCTGGGGCAGTGGTATGCTGGTAAATGTTTAACAACCATCTCTGGAGTGAAGGAAGCACACCTTGATTTGCAGCATTTGATGATTTTCATGTTATAAAGTTTCCTTCCCCAGGAAATTTCAAGCTAATGATATGATATCACTCTTGGGAGTTGGAAAAAGATGTGCACATAGACTCCCCAGAGCCTTGGGCTGCTGTGATAAGTAATTACTTCAGAAAACTATCCCCATGGCCTTCATGTGACCCATGCAAAGGGCTTAGCTGCCGCAGGAGCAGCTTCAGGAGTTGGTGACTTGGCAGGGTTTAGGAGTACGGCTCAACTCTTTATTTCATTAACTGCTCCAGTGCCCTGTTCTCTGTGAGAGTTTTAGGTTCTTCTGCTCTGCTAGATTTGTCTGTCAGTCAATTCCCATTTCCTTCATTCTTTTCTTTTTTTTTAATTTTTTTTTTTTTGAGAGGTGGGGAGGGGCACAGAGAGGGGGACATAGGACCGGAAGCAGGCTCCACACTGACAGCAGTGAGCCAAGGCGGGGCTCAAACTCACAAACCACAAGATTATGACCTGAACTGAAGTTGGGCACTCAACCAACTGAGCCACCCTGGTGCCCCTCCTTTATTCTTTTCAAAAATTCCTTACTATATTGGTCTTCTGGAAGCACGCTTTCTGATTTTGCTGTGTTGCTTTGAATTTATTTTTCTTTTTTCTTTTTTTGAATTTATTTTTCTATTTCTTCACTACTTAATTGGGATTTGAAAAAGACGTGACAAAGCAGAAGTCCCTCTTCTATTTCATCATATCTTGTCTTGTTTTCATTCGAAGTCACTTCCTCTTATTTTGGGTTGATTCTGATCTGCTACGATCACTGGTTTTCCTGGAAGCTCATTGTCCTGAATGATGGTTTGACTAGCCAGGGCCACTGGCTGCCGGAAAGTTCTAAGGAAACTTGGGTAATTGAATGAGGCTGTCTACCTTTCCACGTGGGCTCCCAATGGGGAGCACAAGGCTGTGCTCGTGGAGGCCATTTCAATGGCCAGAGAGGAGCAGCCTAGCAGGTGTCTTACCTCCAGGGTGGAGAACAGCTAGTGGCTTAGAGTAGAAGGTGTCTTCCAAAGGTGGCCAGAGCAGAAGGATCCAGGTGAGCAAATGAGATGGCTGCCCAGATTTATTCAGAAGGTAGTAGAAGGTGGTCAGTCCCAGATCTCTTCCATGTGACTCTTTGGTCAATGCAACAGGGACCCCAACACTCGGAAGGCCCACTCTGGCCAGGAACAACTTTTACTTCACCCTGGAAACATGGGCAGGTGGGCATAGAACAGAGTGAGTCTGTCTCTGGGGTAGGATCTCCTTCCGGTTAACTCTATTGGCAGACGCTGTTCTGAGCCTTTATATGAGTTAACTCATGTAATTGTCATGACAAACTTCTAAAGTGGTATATTATCCTGAGTTTACAGACGGAGCAACAGAGACACAGAAAGGTCACACGGTCAATAAGTGGTTGAGGCATGATTCAACCCAGGAAATCTTGTGACAGCTGTGGTGAGTCAGTGGTGGTGGTGGATTCTAGTAGGTGTGTGTATGGGTAGGCATGCAGTGGTTTCCCTCTGATGGGAAACTCCCAAAGCACTGAACAAAGAGGTAGCAGCAGGTCCCAGATCCTTCTCAGGTGTGCAGGCTCACCCAGGAGCTCAGCAGGCTATATCCCAGGTCACTTAAAGAGGCAGGCTGGGGCACCGAGGTGGCTCAGTTGGTTTAGTGTCCAGCTCTTGGCTTCAGCTCAGGTCAGGATCTCATGGTTTGTGGGATCCAGTCCTTTCCGGTTCTGCACTGACGGTGTGGAACTGGCTTGGGATTTTCTTTCTCCCCTTCTCTCTCTGGCCCTTCCTCACTTGTGCATGCTCTCTCTCTCTCAAAATAAATAAACTTTTTTAAAAAATCTAAAAAATCTAAAAACAAAACAAAACAAAACACAGAGGCAGGTTTACAGCCAGTCTATCTCCTTGTGACTTGTGGTTTTAGACAAAAGATTTGAGACACAAAAAGAAATGATAAGGAAAGATAATAGCAAATATATGGATAAACCTAAACAAAAGTCCAATATAAAAGTAAATAAATATAGAGTTTTTGTTTTTTTTTTAAGAGCAAGAACTGGGGCGCCCGGGTGGCTCAGTCGGTTAAGCAGCCGACTTCAGCTCAGGTCATGATCTCACGGTCCGTGAGTCTGAGCCCCGTGTCGGGCTCTGTGCTGCCGGCTCAGAGCCTGGAGCTTGCTTCAGATTCTGTATCTCCCTCTCTCTCTGACCTTCCCTTGCTCACTCTATGTCTCTCAAAAATAAAAAATAAATAAATAAATAAAAATGTTAAAAAAAAAAAAAAAAGAGCAAGAACTAAAGTCATATTCAATAATGGCACCTAAGTGAGAGAGAGTGATGACCAGACTCACAACATCTTAAGGTCCTGGTACTGTTCCAAAAAAAAAAAAAAAAAGATACTGGTTAATCGTAGACAGGATTGAGTGACATAATAGGTATGCATGTTAAAATAGCTGAGATCACCATAAAAGAATATCGTTTTCAAACTAACAGGAAAAAAAAATGAGATTAAAGAAAGAAGAAAAGGGTGTAATCAATCCCCCCAAAAGAGAGAAGGAGAGAAAAGTTGGGACAGGTATAGAGATAAATCCATACACAGTAGTAATCATCACATATGTAAAAGGATTAAACTCTTGTATAAGAAAAAAACTGTCAGACTGGATTTTAAAAGCAAATCCAATTATGCTTTCTAATAACCATTTTTAAGTAATGCGCATAAAGAAATGGAGAGGAAAAAAGAGGGAAAATATACATCAAGTAATACCAGCCAAAAGAAAGCTTGTGTCATTAATAAATTTATTTAACAATGTAATTCGTTTAACTGTATTAAAATGATAAAAATTTAATTCTCTGGGAAGTTATAATGACTTATAATTTACGCATAGGTAACAACCTTTCTTCGATGTGTATAAAGCAAATATCAACAGAACTACAAAGGACAGTAGGCAATCTGCAATGACGGGGACGGATTTTAGTAGATCTCTCTCGGCACTTGATGGGGCAAGCCGTAGTCCCCACGCATCCATATGCCTACCGGAGTTATCCTTCCAGATTTTGAGTTCGAATCAACACGCCGAACATAGGGAAAGAAGCCACTGAATTGTCTGAATGGATCGTCTGAATGGCCAAATTACTCCTTCCTGCTCCTTTCTTTAGTAGCAGTCCTACTTCCTGATGATTATCAGGGCCAATCACGCCTACCAGTGAGATAAGTCTGGCTTTTTGCCTGCTGGTCTACTGGTAGGAAAAACTCTAAGTGACCATCAGTTTCTAAGTGTGGCAAGACTCTTCCCGTGATCCCTGCAGAAGCATCTTTCCTCCAGGAAACAGTATCTCTAGACCCACAGAGCATAAAATTGTGGGAACAGGAAACGCAAACCCCCCAGGCGGATCACTGGGAGTGATGCAAGACTGCTCACTTGGATTCTACCCCGTTGGGGCCTACATCTCAGGCAGTGCCCGGCAGCCGAGGTCAGTGTTCAGGAGGACAATGCAGCTGTGGGCTGCTGTCAGGCCTACCTTTCGCCAGCTAGGGGCTGGCGGGCTGATGGGCTTTGTAAAGAGAATCTGGATGGCATGAAGAGTGTCTCCTATCCTGAGCACTGAGTATAGCATCAGAAAAGGTTTTGTTCACCTCACCAGCTAAAGAGCACCAACACGCCCAGGTACTGGCTGAGAAGGAGTTGAGGATTGAGTAGAGGAGGAAGGATGTTATACTCTCAATGGGTGCTCTGACTAGTTGAAGAAGAAAAGAAGGATTGTTGCAGCTATCACGGCCTCTTCCTTGCCTTGTTGTTAATACGTCCTATACAGTGACCGATTTCTCCACCCTCCCCTTTCCACTGCTATTCAGCACAAGATAAATCAGTAGTAGATACTTTCAACATTTTGTCCTTAGGACACAACATATTGAGTTATGGTTTATATCGGTGGTTAAAAAAAAAATCTGTTCAGAAATCCAACTGGATTTTTTTTTCACTTTAGTTCTTTAAGGCCATCTCTTAAGTGAAAAAATTCCACATGCACACACACACAAAATGCCGACTGAGGCTCTGAAACCTATGTGTGGGGAGAGTAGAGGGGAAAGAAGGAGACAGAAGAGAGGAAAGAAAAGCCTATACTTAATATTACCAAATTTTATACAGACACAAATATAAGGTCAAAGTTCTTTATTTATTTAAGTTTATTTATTTATTTATTTTGAGAGAGAGAGAGAAAGCATGAGTTGGGGAGGGGCAGAGAGAGAGGAGAAAGAGAGAATCCCAAGCAGGCTCTGCGCTGTCAGAGATTGATGTGGGGCTTGAACTCACTCAAATCTTGACCTGAGCTGAAGTCAGCCGCTCAACCAAGTCACCCAGGTGTCCCTAAAGCCAAAGTTCTTTAAAATGCATTTATTCATACTGATATAAATGAATAGTGAGAAAGGAAAGCTGTTCCTTATAATAGAATGCCACCTAAAAAATGTGAGAAAACTCAATAGTAACAATTGACTCAAACAAAAATAATCAATAAATGCTGAGATGAATGAGTGAGAGTTTAAAAAGAAACAGAATATTTGTATGTTTTTACTGTATCAGCCTGCAAAATACCTATCAACTACTAAGAGGAAATTAGTAAATTTACATTTGAGAAATGTGGTAGACAGCACCTTAATTAAGACATGAAAGTTGACATCACTAATATCAGCACAATTTGACATATATTTCTTGCTACAATACTGCTTCTGCCAAAAAGGCATATTTCTCAATCCAACAGTGAGAAAACAGTACATACACCCAAACTGAGGGACATTTTGCAAAATAATTGGTTTATCCTCTTCAAAAATGTCAATATTATGAAAGACATGACTGAGGAATCTTTCCAGATTAAAGGATAAAAAGAGACATGCACCTGTCCTAAACATAATGAGTGATATGGACATTTCATTTTGTTATAAATGACCTTATTGGGGCAATGAGTAAAATTTGAGTAAGCAAGATAACTAGATTCTAATTGTGATCCTTTTTGTGGTCACACAAGAGAGTATTTTATGAAATACCTACTGAAGTATTAATGGATAAAGTGATATCTGCAACTAACTTACTCTCAAATGGTTCAGGAAAAAAGAGTTTTTAGTTATCTATTTCTCTGTAACAAATTACCCCAAACTTAAAGATTAAAGACAACAGTATTTACGTAACCATTAATATTTACCCAAGAAATACCTTTTGTTCACCCAAAAACCTGTATGTGCAGGTTTATAGCAGCATCATTCATAATTTCTGAAAATGGAAACCACCAAGATGTTCTTCAACAGGTGAAAAAAATAAACTAGTCTATTCATACAGTGGAATACTACTTAGCAATGAGAAGAAATGAGCCACTGATTCACGCAATATGGATGAATCTTAAAAGCATTTTGCTAAGAAGACAGACTGAAGAGGCTATAGACTGTATGATTCCATTTATATGATATTATTTCGAAGGCAAAACCAAAGGAATGGAAAACAGAACAGTGGCTGCCACGGGTCGGAGGAAGGGAGCGTACTTGACTACAAAGGAGTTGCATGAGGGAACTTTTTTAGGTATTGAACTCTTCTCTATCATTCTGAAGTGGTGGAGAAATGATTTGTTACATTTACTTAGTTGTCAAAACGCAGAGAACTTTTACCGGAAGCAGATTTTAAGAAATCAACCAAAAATGTGGGGGAGGTGGAGATTCGAAGTATGAAATGCAGATTGATACAAGTGAATCTAACTGCATATCTAAGTGTAGGGTTAAAAAAGGAGCTGAGCTAAGCAAGGTGAAAGAGAGAACGGTACCTGAGCAGTGTACTCTAGGCGGTAAATTTGTTTCTCACAGTGGTTCTGGCCAGTAATTCTGAAATTTGTACACTTATTTCCTTGCTTTGTCCAGTGAGAGGATGTAGGGACAGTTATACTCCAGTAGCAATTAGTACATCCAGCACCCAGGTCTTGGTTTTTCAATTCTGTTCTCCAATAAAAGGAAGCGGGGCTCCTTGGAGAAATAGCTGATTCTAGGTCTGGAACAGGGAATATACAAGATGAGCCTGGAGCATTACTCAGTTCCAGAAAGTAAGGACGTGCTAAAAATAAAAATAAAAAAGGATGGGGACGTTCAAAAGTACACAGAAACCAACCTGAAAGTGTTGCCAGTAATCAAAACTGAACAATCTGAGCAAGAAATAGTCACGGTATTAGGTTATAACTCAAAAAATAAAACAAATATCCATGAGTTTATACTTATATAAACAAGTAAGGGAGAAGGGACACATCTTCTTTAGAGAGGAATTCCAAGTAATCTATGTACATATTCTGCCTTCTAGGGGGTGAGGTTTAATTCCCTTCCGTGTGAGAGTGGGCTGGACTTAAAGATTTGCTTCTAAAAAGAAGGGCGTATGGAAACGGAAAACCAGTAACATCACTCTGGAGGGACCTGGCTGATAATACCTTAATCCGTGTGAATGTCCCCAGTGAAGAGTCCTATCAATGTTACGATGCATTGAGAAGGATGCTTCGCTTCTGCCATATTCTTCAAACAATGACAACAACAAACCATAACCCCAGTTTAAAAAGAAAATAGCAGACAATCCAGAATTTGAGAAATATAAGAGAAAATTCTATAAAACACCAAATACTCCTCAAAATTGTCAAGGTCATGAAGAAGAAGGAAAGACTGAGAAACTCAAAGCTCAGAGGAGGGAGATTCAAAGAGACATGATGAACTAAACCAGTGATGCAGAAAAATCGAGATATGACAGAAAACAATTTGGAGTTGCAGGTTCATTGCGTGGTGAGGAAAGGCTCCCCCGAGGGGAGGTGATATTCAATCTAAAATATGAATGACCAAAAGGAGCCAGTCACGTGAATCCCAAAGGAGGAGATGTGGGAAATAGATCGTGAAGACAGTAAGGTCTCCCTCACTTCACATGTCTGAGGAATGATGAGGTAGCTGTGGCAGGAGCTTGAAGACAGAGGTGGACGTGAGCTGGGAAATGTAGCAAGAGCCAGAGGACACAGAAAATTGTGACAATTTGATTTGGCCCCTATGATCCATAGGAAGAAAACAATTTTAATATGGTAAGTACTTCTTCGAAGTACTGAGTTAGGATAGTTAGTCATTTAGGGAGAAGATT
>JAINVK010000603.1:0-19645 GCA_030068075.1 Paguma larvata
TTCTCATTCATAACAAGTATAAACCAGAAGCAACACACTGAGGCCCAAAGGTATTCAGCTCAGGTAAAATGGAGTCATAGCGGGACTGCTGACTTGAGCTGCAGTACCTAGGCAAGCCTGGTTTCCTGAGAGTAAGAAGGAAACACCTGAGGGGTTGGGATGAAAGGAAACAGCGCAGGCACAAGAATGTCTCAGCCGCCCCAGCAAACAGGAGCTGACACGGAGGCTTTTCTTTCCAGAAAGCAAATGTATTCCTGCCGGCACTGCTCAGTTCGCTCCTACGCAAGGAACTGAGCCCCGAACCCCACTGTGTAGTCTTCTCTGTAGCTTTGACTTCTTTGTCTCACAATATAGGAGTAACATACGAACATGCAGTCTCAATAAGCGGTCTCACGTTACAAGGTCCTGAGGGATGCTGTCCCATATACGTGAAGCCAGGTTGCCTTGAGGAGTTTTTTTTTCCCCTGCCTTTAGGGAGCGGACCCTACCACATTCGCCCCTTTCACGCTCAGGTCCCCTGTCTAGCCTCAAAGAGCACCGTCTCACATTAGAGGTCGGTACTTTGATCACTCCTTTACATGAGTGGCCGTCTTTTTTCCTCTTTTCTATCTCTCTCTGTAAACTCTGTTCACAATGAGACTGGAGGCAGACCATACAGGCAGGGTAGCACAGCAGGCTCACATTAAGCACATCTGAAATGTAGGAAGCGAATTCCCATGAGGCTTTTGATTCCTCCAAGAGTTGAAAAACCGTCCACCAAAGAAGTCTCCGGTGTTCCACCTGTTTCCGGTCTGGCCTGGGACATGAGCCCCCTTTTCTTTTTGATCTGTGATCCCGTCTGTGAGGTTTTCCTCATCATCTCTCCCTAGGCAGCAGGTGTTCAGGTTAAATTTTCCACAAACACTTCTCTCAGAAGCCAGCATGGAATCTAGGCCAAGCAAGTTTGATAGATGGCATCGGACGTCTTGGTTCGTTGTTTGACTACAACCCAAAGAGCTCAGCATTTTCATTGGTGATCATTTTTGTAGAACTCCTTGAAGTCTACTTATGTGGTTTCGCCTGGAAATGGGAGTGTAGGAGCCCCCAATATACATCCACTGTCTAGAAGGCAGGGCCAGAATATTGGATTCTTACGCTCGGGAGGCCATTTCTTCTCTTTTTCAGCGTGAATTTGTAAGCACGCTGCTTTTTTGAGTCTCCCTGCCCCTTACCCTTGACCTCCCAAATGTTCTTCTCTGGCAAGTGGGAGCAGGAAGAAAGATGGACACAACGTTTGCAGCACACATGACCCTGTCCAAACGAGGGATGGACAGTACAGTGTGTTCTTTGACATACCTAGTGCAGTCCACCTGACACCTGCCATTTGATGGCTGTGTTGACAGTGTCTCAGGCCTCTCAGAGATGAGAAGTTACACAAGGGATGGGGACCCGACTCAAGGTGACAAGGCTTTCAGGTGGAACTTTGAGTTGGCCCTGTTTGCCAAGCCCATGGGTGTTTTCTCGTTCCCGAGGCAGTGTGTGAGCTGGGCAAGGCCATGCGGGTCTTGTCACTCTCTGCGTTATGTCATTCGTATCCCTGATTCAGAACTCTGGACCTCTGTTCACCCCTTCCCCCCCCCCTTTGCTCCATTGTCACTCTGAGCCCTCCTGGAGTCCACTCCGCGTGTTTATCGTACAGTCGTAGCCTGGCTCTTCCCTGGGGATCCTGCTGCATTCGTTGTGTGTGTGGCATATGTTGGGCAAAGAGCCCCTGGCTCTTCAGCAGGATAGTTTTCCCTGTAAGCTTGTTCATCTCTGCAGGAGTCCCCACAGAACTCAGGTTTCTGGCCCCAGCAGGCCTGTGTTGTTTTCCTTTGGCCATGGAAGATACTCAGAGTTTCTCTCGTTTCGAGCCCCTTGAAAGACAAGAATAACAGTCAGTCGGGAAGATATTCCAGTATGTGAATGATGCTCAGGGCAAGATCTCTTTCTTGGAAACCAGTGCAACCTGAAGGGTATGTGAAGGGCAAGGTGACCCTGCTCTAGTAGTTCCCTCTGCATTTCTTGCAGACCTATTGCACACTGGCCAGCATGTTGACTCAGTCCATCCTTCCTCTAGGTGATTCCTGGCATTCTCTGACACATCTCACCACCCATTTCCATTCCACGTGAGGGCACACGGGTGAGGGCACTTGCGTCGTCCAATCCTGGGCCGAGAGGAGTGAATGTGAGGAGGCCAACACCAGGTGCTGCCCCAATGGGTTCCACCCTCTCTGCCAGTCCGTGCCTTCTGCCACTGTGCTCGGGGCTGTTGTGGACCTAGTCCTGCCAGCCTGCACCGTCACCGTTGCTACAGTCGAGTATGCTGAAGGAGGACAACACTGCAGGGGCCAAAGGCATGCTGGCCATACCGAGACCACGGAACGGATTGCTGAGGCACTGAGTTTGCCGGCACTGCCTTGATGCGCAGGGACTGTTCGCGCCTAGGCGCCTGACCCAGAAACCTCCTCGTGGTGGTCAGCTGGAACCCAGCCCAATGCCTGTGGTCCCGCTGGCACCTCGTGGCCACACATGCAGGGTCAATCCAAGCGTGAGCAAGCGCAAGTCCTGCCAATGGCAGAGGCTGGGCGCCTTGCTTGGGGCCCCGCCACATGCCACATGGACACGCCTGTGGGAAAATCTATCCTTGGGCACGGGTATAGAGTGGACAGCTCCATGCTTCCTAAGTCTAAACGGGGACAGACTTAGACCTCGAGACATGGGAAGGCAGGGGCCCTAAGGACGGCCAAGCTACAATCCTTCCAATGGAATGGGAACAATCCAGAAAGGGGATGTATCATTGCATGTCCCCTCAGCCGAGAAAGGAGGTCAGCTCCCTTGCCAGCCGTCGGGCCCAGGCTAAGTGCCATAGTCTAAGCTGGGCCCTTCCAATGCCCAGGCTTCTGAATGCCTGCATGGGGTGTTGACAACAACTTCCGGGGTGCCTGTCACCGAACCTGTCACACAGTCCCGATGTTGGCATACGATCCCAGCGGAACACCGAGGATCTTCTTCTCAGTCTCTATGGGCTGGACCCCAGAGAGGAACTCGTTGAGAAAGTAGGCTGAAAGTAGATTCGCCAGGGCCAGAATGCTTCACTAGGAATCCGAAAGACGTGACATGGAAAAACGAAGTGACTAGTGCCATCTCCTAGCAAGCTGGCCCCCTCAGGTGTAAGCCACACCTGTGGGATTTTTGAAGGAGCCCTTAACAGGCTACACGGGGGTCCTGTGACCAAGGGGCCTGCGTTCTTCCTTCAGAAAGAGAGGGAAAGTCCTGGCTTTGGGTCTGTTTCTGGCCCTTTCCCCTTCGAGGGCAGGCAGGCAGCAGTGATTCAGCTCTGGCTGTTTGGGGCTCTTGGCTGAAGCTCAAGTGGTTAGAACCCGAGGTCCAATCATCACTTCAGAGACCCTTTGAGCGTTCTCCAGAGTTCAAATGCATGAGCCCTCGAATCTGCAGGATGAAGGCACCTCTCTGCCTGGGGAGACAGGCCAGCTGGCTCCCCATGCCTGCAACGACCCGAGCTGACTGAGCACCAAGCCCCAGGGACAGAGGGGCCTGCTATCCTCTGGGATACCAGACACTGAGAGCTGTCCATTGGTTCAGGAAGTGACTGGGTATGCCACCCCAATGCTCGGACCCGGCTGTGTACCTGACACAGACCCCTGGATCCTGGCAGGTTCTAGTTTCCAAAGGTATGTTCCTCTGAGGCTCTTGCTCTGGATGGCTCCCAAGTGGAACCTAATCTGAGGAGAGAGCAATCAATGCAAAGAGGCACCCTGGGGACCAAGGTTCATGATTCCAGAAGAGAATGGGCTCCAGTTAGAATTCAGTGCCTCCTCCTAGCTCCCGGCAAGCTGAGTGTCTGGCAAAGTGACAACACCTGTGGATGTCGTCAAAGGAAACCTCCATTGGCTACACCTGGGCCGGAGTCTGCCCTGAGAGGAGACCAGCTCCTTCTCTCAGGGTATCCGGCTGCTCCAGGGTTTCACCTGCGTGAGGGTTGGTCTGGGTGGGAGAGAAGATGCAGAGCCAGTCTCTTGGAAACAGCCTCTTATCAGGACTGCCCGAAGGTGATTCTTCCCCCAGGCTTTTTATACATTTTTTCTAAGCACGCCAAGTATACATCTTGTAAAGATTGACAGGATGAAATCACTCCAGTTTCTCAAAGTTCCTAGGAAAAAACAATGAAAACATTCCACGCATTCAATAAAACTTCAAGAATGATCTGTGTTTTAGATTCCATAGAATGTTCCAACAATCAATAGCTCAGGCTGAATAAACACTTCACATGCAGTCAGAACGTACCTATGGCCACATTCTGGTAAATATCACGGGTTCAGAGCGTAAGCACAAAAGACGGATATTCATGAAGGCTCTGGCGACAGTCCAAAGTTTACGTGGAAAACATGTTTTGCTCTCAAGTTGCTCCCTAAGATTATCAATTATCCACTGACCATTCTTAATGTCTTCACCCAAAACCTGCCGCAAGGACCGCATCCCTGAGAGTCAGGCAGCATTCTCCAACGTCCATTCCAAAGGGAATATACTTCGAAGTTTTGGGAGCATCTATCAGAAAAGATCTGATTTTCTTTCCATGACAATCCACACCAAGAAATCATTCGAAGCAAAATATATGTAAGAGACCCCAGCCCAAAATTGACTTGGGGGAGAAAGACTTAAAAGGCCCATCTTGGCCTTGCAGCTCTGCAAACGAGGACTTGTCTTTCCGGTGATTTTTCCTCCACCTGGGGTGACAAGGGCTTGAACCTCAGTTCTTCAGCTCGCAGCCCTGCAGTCGAGGTCTTATGTTCGAGGCCATAAATGCTTCACCCTGGGTTCCAGGGGCTTGGGCCTCAGGCCTTCACGAAACGGTCTCCTGCACACCTGAGAGTGCCATTCTGCTGGAGGTCTGTATTCTTCCTCCAGAAACAGAGGGAAGACTGTCCTGCCCATCAGGAAATAGATGTGCCATTGATGGAGAGGCAAACGGTCCCTGCTCCCGGCTGGTTCTCAAGTGTTGGAACCTGCACCCGATGCAGTCGTTCTTTCAAGAGACCTTTCGGTGCCGACCAGGGCCTGAGGCATAGTGTGCCTAGGGGAACCATCTGTGAGATGGAAGGAAAGAAGGTCTACCCTTCCCTGCGCTTCCCAGGGCTGGCCAAGCAAGAATTCTGCCATTGGGACTTGAGAAAGGGATGAGAAGCTTCTGGCACTGAGTGCATTTCTTCCCCTGACCTACAGTGGACAGTCACCAGTGGTTTTGGCGGAACGGGATTCACACTTCGGTGTTTGGAATCAGGCTCCGTGGAAGTATTCCTTGAGCAGGCAATGCACTGACTCCTTCTGGCAGCGAAACCCCTGTGTGGGAACCATTTGCTTTTCCATACGAAGCCTTGTCAAGCAGCCCGGGGAAGGAGGCCTACTGGGGAACCATGAATGCCCAGCCCCACCAGGTCAGTAGCAGGGAGCTCCTGGTTCTTTGGGGATATCGAGAAACGGACTGCTCTAGGCGAGCCTCGGGCTGGAGAGGGAGTCGGCCACCAATCCCTGATCGTTCCTTATGGGACTGAGAGCCCTACCACGTTTCACTGTGACTCAAGACCTCTGGAGGAATCAGCTATGGAGACATCACGGCTTCAAGGCTTTCATTTCAGTAGAAAATAGGAGAAAACTCCCAAGAACCCGACAAGCTCTGTTGCTCTTCTCCCTGAAATTGACAATGCTTCCTTCCGATTCTCTGGCTTTGCCAACACTCTAACGTTTGGTCGGGCACCTCCAAGTGCCCTATGTCTTTCTCTTGTCCAAATATTTCTCAAAGGCAAGGCCCGAGGGCCTTTCTGCCCACCCTAGGCCAGAGTCAGGATGCCTTGGCCGAGCTCCTCAGTCAGAATGAGGGGACATTGCTCTTAGGTGTGGCCTCGAATTCCCCACAGTGGGGACTGACTTCCAAACAGAGCAAGCGCATGCGGGGGTACACAGAAAGCAGAAGATCTTCATGTCAGATGAGCATGGGAGAATTCTGAGAACAAAGACAGAGGCCCAATCTGGCAAGCTGGCTCTTTTCTGAATGAACAAACACACGTGGGCTGCCTAACTGGGAATCATCCATGTGCTGGATGAGGGAGCACAAGGAAAGCTGAGGGCCACACGCAAGCTAGCATTACCAGTCCCCACCGCCAGGAGAGATCTGTGTGACATTCCTCAGGCACTCGTGGCTGCCCAAGCGCCAAGGAGAGGACAGAAGACAAATGCTGAAACTGATGGAGCCTCCATCAGTTGACAGTATCTTAGGAAATGACAAGGAAAAGCCATGGGCCTCATCTCCAGAACCCTATAGGCTCAGTCTCCTGGAGCCCCCAGATCAGCCTGCCCTCCCTAGCGATGTGAGGAACAAAGGCAAGAAGGAAATGGCAGAGAAAAGAGCATTTCCTGGGGTGTCTGAGTCCCTGAAGCCTCCAATTTGAACTCAGGTCAGGATGTGACAGTGCCTGTGTCCAGCCCCAGAGAGCAGAGAGGCTCTGTGCTGAGAGCGCAGCCTCAGAGCCTGCTTCACATTCTGGGTCTCCCTCACTCTCTGCCCCTCCTGGTGCTTATTCCCTCTGTCTTGCTCTGGCTCTGGCTCTAACTATGGCTGCTCTCTCTCTCTCTCTCTCTCTCTCTCTCTCTCATTCTCTCTCTTGTTTCCCACACACTCCCTTTCTCTGTCTGTCTCCCTGTCCCCTCTCTCTCCAAAAGTAAATAAACATTTCAAGCGAACAAAATGTAAGTTCCTTGTCACCTACAGCCCCTTGACAAATACTTGAGGCTGGCAGAGGAAAATGTTTCTCCAGCAACCACTAATTGCCCTTATTTAAATGCTATGCCTGGGGGCAAATCAACTCTAGCTTGACAATAGCTAGCCAGGCAGCAGTCTGGGACTCCTTAGCATGTGAAAGCCCCCTTGTGAACTTGCCAGCTGACCTTGCCTTCCCCAAACCCAAGGTTATAAGCAGGTATTCTTCACGTGGTTTTCCTCAAAGAAGAATTCTTCTCATTCATAACAAGAATAAACCAGAAGCAACACACTGAGGCCCAAAGGTATTCAGCTCAGGTAAAATGGAGTCATACCGGGACTGCTGACTTGAGCTGCAGTACCTAGGCAAGCCTGGTTTCCTGAGAGTAAGAAGGAAACACCTGAGGGGTTGGGATGAAAGGAAACAGCAGGCACAAGAATGTCTCAGCCGCCCAGCAAACAGGGAGCTGACACGGAGGCTTTTCTTTCCAGAAAGCAAATGTATTCCTGCCGGCACTGCTCAGTTCGCTCCTACGCAAGGAACTGAGCCCCGAACCCCACGTAGTGTAGTCTTCTCTGTAGCTTTGACTTCTTTGTCTCACATATAGAGTAACATACGAACATGCAGTCTCAATAAGCGGTCTCACGTTACAAGGTCCTGAGGGATGCTGTCCCATATACGTGAAGCCAGGTTGCCTTGAGGGTTTTTTTCCCCTGCCTTTAGGGAGCGGACCCTACCACATTCGCCCCTTTCACGCTCAGGTCCCCTGTCTAGCCTCAAAGAGCACCATCTCACATTAGAGGTCGGTACTTTTATCACTACTTTACATGAGTGGCCGTCTTTTTTTCCTCTTTTCTATCTCTCTCTGTAAACTCTGTTCACAATGAGACTGGAGGCAGACCATACAGGCAGGGTAGCACAGCAGGCTCACATTAAGCACCCTCTGAAATGTAGGAATCGAATTCCCATGAGGCTTTTGATTCCTCCAAGAGTTGAAACCGTCCACCAAAGAAGTCTCCGGTGTTCCACCTGTTTCCGGTCTGGACTGGGACATGAGCCCCCTTTTCTTTTTGATCTGTGATCCCGTCTGTGAGGTTTTCCTCATCATCTCTCCCTAGGCAGCAGGTGTTCAGGTTAAATTTTCCACAAACACTTCTCTCAGAAGCCAGCATGGAATCTAAGGCCAAGCAAGTTTGATAGATGGCATCGGACATCTTGGTTCGTTGTTTGACTACAACCCAAAGAGCTCAGGCATTTTCATTGGTGATCATTTTTGTAGAACTCCTTGAAGTCTACTTATGTGGTTTAGCCTGGAAATGGGAGTGTAGGAGCCCCAATATACATCCACTGTCTAGAAGGCAGGGCCAGAATATTGGATTCTACGCTCGGGAGGCCATTTCTTCTCTTTTTCAGCGTGAATTTGTAAGGCACGCTGCTTTTTTGAGTCTCCCTGTCCCTTACCCTTGACCTCCCAAATGTTCTTCTCTGGCAAGTGGGAGCAGGAAGAAAGATGGACACACGTTTGCAGCACACATGACCCTGTCCAAACCGAGGGATGGACAGTACAGTGTGTTCTTTAAATACCTAGTGCAGTCCACCTGACACCTGCCATTTGATGGCTGTGTTGACAGTGTCTCAGGCCTCTCAGAGATGAGAGAAGTTACACAAGGGATGGGGACCCGACTCAAGGTGACAAGGCTTTCAGGTGGAACTTTGAGTTGGCCCTGTTTGCCAAGCCCATAGGTGTTTCTCGTTCCCGAGGCAGTGTGTGAGCTGGGCAAGGCCATGCGGGTCTTGTCACTCTCTGCGTTATGTCATTCGTATCCCTGATTCAGAACTCTGGACCTCTGTCCACCCCTTCCCCCCCCCTTTGCTCCATTGTCACTCTGAGCCCTCCCTGGAGTCCACTCCGCGTGTTTATCGTACAGTCGTAGCCTGGGCTCTTCCCTGGGGATCCTGCTGCATTCGTTGTGAGTGTGGCATATGTTGGGCAAAGAGCCCCTGGCTCTTCAGCAGGATAGTTTTCCCTGTAAGCTTGTTCATCTCTGCAGGAGTCCCCCAGAACTCAGGTTTCTGGCCCCAGCAGGCCTGTGTTGTTTTCGTTTGGCCATGGAAGATACTCAGAGTTTCTCTCGTTTCGAGCCCCTTGAAAGACAAGAATAACAGTCAGTTGGGAAGATATTCCAGTATGTGAATGATGCTCAGGGCAAGATCTCTTTCTTGGAAACCAGTGCAACCTGAAGGGTATGTGAAGGGACAAGGTGACCCTGCTCTAGTAGTTCCCTCTGCATTTCTTGCAGACTATTGCACACTGGCCAGCATGTTGACTCAGTCCATCCTTCCTCTAGGTGATTCCTGGCATTCTCTGACACATCTCACCACCCATTTCCATTCCACGTGAGGGCACAGGGTGAGGGCACTTGCGTCGTCCAATCCTGGGCCGAGAGGAGTGAACTGCTAAGGAGGCCAACACCAGGTGCTGCCCCAATGGGTTCCACCCTCTCTGCCAGTCCGTGCCTTCTGCCACTGTGCTCGGGGCTGTTGTGGACCTAGTCCTGCCAGCCTGCACCGTCACCGTTGCTACAGTCGAGTATGCTGAAGGAGGACAACACTGCAGGGCCAAAGGCATGCTGGCCATACCGAGACCACGGAACGGATTTGCTGAGGCACTGAGTTTGCCGAGGCACTGCCTTGATGCGCAGGACTGTTCGCGCCTAGGCGCCTGACCCAGAAACCTCCTCGTGGTGGTCAGCTGAACCCAGCCCCAATGCCTGTGGTCCCGCTGGCACCTCGTGGCCACACATGCAGGGTCAATCCAAGTGAGCAAGCGCAAGTCCTGCCAATGGCAGAGGCTGGGCTGCCTTGCTTGGGGCCCGCCACATGCCACATGGACACGCCTGTGGGAAAATCTATCCTTGGGCAGGGGTATAGTGAGTGACAGCTCCATGCTTCCTAAGTCTAAACGGGGACAGACTTAGACCTCGAGACATGGGAAGGCAGTGGCCCTAAGGACGGCCAAGCTACAATCCTTCCAATGGGAATGGGAACAATCCAGAAAGGGGATGTATCATTGCATGTCCCCTCAGCCGAGAAAGGAGGTCAGCTCCCTTGCCAGCCGTCGGGCCCAGGCTAAGTGCCATAGTCTAAGCTGGGCCCTTCCAATGCCCCAGGCTTCTGAATGCCTGCATGGGGTTGACAACAACTTCCCGGGGTGCCTGTCACCGAACCTGTCACACAGTCCCGATGTTGGCATACGATCCCCAGCGGAACACCGAGGATCTTCTTCTCAGAGTCTCTATGGGCTGGACCCCAGAGAGGAACTCGTTTGAAAATAGGCTGAAAGTAGATTCGCCAGGGCCAGAATGCTTCACTAGGAATCCGAAAGACATGACATGGAAAACGAAGTGACTAGTGCCATCTCCTAGCAAGCTGGCCCCCTCAGGTGTAAGCAACACCTGTGGGATTTTTGAAGGGAGCCCTTAACAGGCTACACGGGGGTCCTGTGACCAAGGGCCTGCGTTCTTCCTTCAGAAAGAGAGGGAAAGTCCTGGCTTTGGGTCTGTTTCTGGCCCTTTCCCCTTCGAGGGCAGGGGCAGCAGTGATTCAGCTCTGGCTGTTTGGGGCTCTTGGCTGAAGCTCAAGTGGTTAGAACCCGACCGGGTCCAATCATCACTTCAGAGACCCTTTGAGCGTTCTCCAGAGTTCAAATGCATGAGCCCTCGAATCTGCAGGATGAAGGCACCTCTCTCCGCCTGGGGAGACAGGCCAGCTGGCTCCCCATGCCTGCAACGACCCGAGCTGACTAAGCACCAAGCCCCAGGGACAGAGGGGCCTGCTATCCTCTGGGATACCAGACACTGAGAGCTGTCCATTGGTTCAGGAAGTGACTGGGTATGCCACCCCAATGCTCGGACCCGGCTGTGTACCTGACACAGACCCCTGGATCCTGGCAGGTTCTAGTTTCCAAAGGGTATGTTCCTCTGAGGCTCTTGCTCTGGATGGCTCCCAAGTGGAACCTAATCTGAGGAGAGAGCAATCAATGCAAAGAGGCACCCTGGGGACCAAGGTTCATGATTCCAGAAGAGAATGGGCTCCAGTTAGAATTCAGTGCCTCCTCCTAGCTCCCGGCAAGCTGAGTGTCTGGCAAGTGACAACACCTGTGGACTGTCGTCAAAGGAAACCTCCATTGGCTACACCTGGGCCGGAGTCTGCCCTGAGAGGAGACCAGCTCCTTCTCTCAGGGTATCCGGCTGCTCCAGGGTTTCACCTGCGTGAGGGTTGGTCTGGGTGGGAGAGAAGATGCAGAGCCAGTCTCTTGGAAACAGCCTCTTATCAGGACTGCCCGAAGGTGATTCTTCCCCCAGGCTTTTTATACATTTTTCTAAGCACGCCAAGTATACATCTTGTAAAGATTGACAGGATGAAATCACTCCAGTTTCTCAAAGTTCCTAGGAAAAAACCAATGAAAACATTCCACGCATTCAATAAAACTTCAAGAATGATCTGTGTTTTAGATTCCATAGAATGTTCCAACAATCAATAGCTCAGGCTGAATAAACACTTCACATGCAGTCAGAACGTACCTATGGCCACATTCTGGTAAATATCACGGGTTCAGAGCGTAAGCACAAGAAGACGGATATTCATGAAGGCTCTGGCGACAGTCAAAGTTTACGTGGAAAACATGTTTTGCTCTCAAGTTGCTCCCTAAGATTATCAATTATCCACTGACCATTCTTAATGTCTTCACCCAAAACCTGCCGCAAGGACCGCATCCCTGAGAGTCAGGCAGCATTCTTCAAACGTCCATTCCAAAGGGAATATACTTCGAAGTTTTAGGAGCATCTATCAGAAAGGATCTGATTTTCTTTCCATGACAATCCACACCAAGAAATCATTCGAAGCAAAATATATGTAAGAGACCCCAGCCCAAAATTGACTTGGGGGAGAAAGACTTAAAAGGCCCATCTTGGCCTTGCAGCTCTGCAAACGAGGACTTGTCTTTCCGGTGATTTTTCCTCCACCTGGGGTGACAAGGGCTTGAACCTCAGTTCTTCAGCTCGCAGCCCTGCAGTCGAGGTCTTATGTTCGAGGCCATAAATGCTTCACCCTGGGTTCCAGGGGCTTGGGCCTCAGGCCTTCACGAAACGGTCTCCTGCACACCTGAGAGTGCCATTCTGCTGGAGGTCTGTATTCTTCCTCCAGAAACAGAGGGAAGACTGTCCTGCCCATCAGGAAATAGATGTGCCATTGATGGAGAGGCAAACGGTCCCTGCTCCCGGCTGGTTCTCAAGTGTTTGGAACCTGCACCCGATGCAGTCGTTCTTTCAAGAGACCTTTCGGTGCCGACCAGGGCCTGAGGCATAGTGTGCCTAGGGGAACCATCTGTGAGGTTCCTGCGCTTCCCAGGGCTGGCCAAGCAAGAATTCTGCCATTGGGACTTGAGAAAGGGATGAGAAGCTTCTGGCACTGAGTGCATTTCTTCCCCTGACCTACAGTGGACAGTCACCAGTGGTTTTGGCGGAACGGGATTCACACTTCGGTGTTTGGAATCAGGCTCCGTGGAAGTATTCCTTGAGCAGGCAATGCACTGACTCCTTCTGGCAGCGAAACCCCTGTGTGGGAACCATTTGCTTTTCCATACGAAGCCTTGTCAAGCAGCCCGGGGAAGGAGGCCTACTGGGGAACCATGAATGCCCAGCCCCACCAGGTCAGTAGCAGGGAGCTCCTGGTTCTTTGGGGATATCAGAAACGGACTGCTCTAGGCGAGCCTCGGGCTGGAGAGGGAGTCGGCCACCAATCCCTGATCGTTCCTTATGGGACTGAGAGCCCTACCACGTTTCACTGTGACTCAAGACCTCTGGAGGAATCAGCTATGGAGACATCACGGCTTCAAGGCTTTCATTTCAGTAGAAAATAGGAGAAAACTCCCAAGAACCCGACAAGCTCTGTTGCTCTTCTCCCTGAAATTGACAATGCTTCCTTCCGATTCTCTGGCTTTGCCAACACTCTAACGTTTGGTCGGGCACCTCCAAGTGCCCTATGTCTTTCTCTTGTCCAAATATTTCTCAAAGGCAAGGCCCGAGGGCCTTTCTGCCCACCCTAGGCCAGAGTCAGGATGCCTTGGCCGAGCTCCTCAGTCAGAATGAGGGGACATTGCTCTTAGGTGTGGCCTCGAATTCCCCACAGTGGGGACTGACTTCCAAACAGAGCAAGCGCATGCGAATGGGTACACAGAAAGCAGAAGATCTTCATGTCAGATGAGCATGGGAGAATTCTGAGAACAAAGACAGAGGCCCAATCTGGCAAGCTGGCTCTTTTCTGAATGAACAAACACACGTGGGCTGCCTAACTGGGAATCATCCATGTGCTGGATGAGGGAGCACAAGGAAAGCTGAGGGCCACACGCAAGCTAGCATTACCAGTCCCCACCGCCAGGAGAGATCTGTGTGACATTCCTCAGGCACTCGTGGCTGCCCAAGCGCCAAGGAGAGGACAGAAGACAAATGCTGAAACTGATGGAGCCTCCATCAGTTGACAGTATCTTAGGAAATGACAAGGAAAAGCCATGGGCCTCATCTCCAGAACCCTATAGGCTCAGTCTCCTGGAGCCCCCAGATCAGCCTGCCCTCCCTAGCGATGTGAGGAACAAAGGCAAGAAGGAAATGGCAGAGAAAAGAGCATTTCCTGGGGTGTCTGAGTCCCTGAAGCCTCCAATTTGAACTCAGGTCAGGGATGTGACAGTGCCTGTGTCCAGCCCCAGAGAGCAGAGAGGCTCTGTGCTGAGAGCGCAGCCTCAGAGCCTGCTTCACATTCTGGGTCTCCCTCACTCTCTGCCCCTCCTGGTGCTTATTCCCTCTGTCTTGCTCTGGCTCTGGCTCTAACTATGGCTGGCTCTCTCTCTCTCTCTCTCTCTCTCTCTCTCATTTCTCTCTCTTGTTTCCCACACACTCCCTTTCTCTGTCTGTCTCCCTGCTCCCCTCTCTCTCCAAAAGTAAATAAACATTTCAAGCGAACAAAATGTAAGTTCCTTGTCACCTACAGCCCCTTGACAAATACTTGAGGCTGGCAGAGGAAAATGTTTCTCAGCAACCACTAATTGCCCTTATTTAAATGCTATGCCTGGGGGCAAATCAACTCTAGCTTGACAATAGCTAGCCAGGCAGCAGTCTGGGACTCCTTAGCATGTGAAAGCCCCTTGTGAACTTGCCAGCTGACCTTGCCTTCCCCAAACCCAAGGTTATAAGCAGGTATTCTTCACGTGGTTTTCCTCAAAGAAGAATTCTTCTCATTCATAACAAGAATAAACCAGAAGCAACACACTGAGGCCCAAAGGTATTCAGCTCAGGTAAAATGGAGTCATACCGGGACTGCTGACTTGAGCTGCAGTACCTAGGCAAGCCTGGTTTCCTGAGAGTAAGAAAGGAAACACCTGAGGGGTTGGGATGAAAGGAAACAGCAGGCACAAGAATGTCTCAGCCGCCCAGCAAACAGGGAGCTGACACGGAGGCTTTTCTTTCCAGAAAGCAAATGTATTCCTGCCGGCACTGCTCAGTTCGCTCCTACGCAAGGAACTGAGCCCCGAACCCCACGTAGTGTAGTCTTCTCTGTAGCTTTGACTTCTTTGTCTCACATATAGAGTAACATACGAACATGCAGTCTCAATAAGCGGTCTCACGTTACAAGGTCCTGAGGGATGCTGTCCCATATACGTGAAGCCAGGTTGCCTTGAGGGTTTTTTTCCCCTGCCTTTAGGGAGCGGACCCTACCACATTCGCCCCTTTCACGCTCAGGTCCCCTGTCTAGCCTCAAAGAGCACCGTCTCACATTAGAGGTCGGTACTTTATCACTACTTTACATGAGTGGCCGTCTTTTTTTCCTCTTTTCTATCTCTCTCTGTAAACTCTGTTCACAATGAGACTGGAGGCAGACCATACAGGCAGGGTAGCACAGCAGGCTCACATTAAGCACCCTCTGAAATGTAGGAATCGAATTCCCATGAGGCTTTTGATTCCTCCAAGAGTTGAAAACCGTCCACCAAAGAAGTCTCCGGTGTTCCACCTGTTTCCGGTCTGGACTGGGACATGAGCCCCCTTTTCTTTTTGATCTGTGATCCCGTCTGTGAGGTTTTCCTCATCATCTCTCCCTAGGCAGCAGGTGTTCAGGTTAAATTTTCCACAAACACTTCTCTCAGAAGCCAGCATGGAATCTAAGGCCAAGCAAGTTTGATAGATGGCATCGGACATCTTGGTTCGTTGTTTGACTACAACCCAAAGAGCTCAGGCATTTTCATTGGTGATCATTTTTGTAGAACTCCTTGAAGTCTACTTATGTGGTTTAGCCTGGAAATGGGAGTGTAGGAGCCCCAATATACATCCACTGTCTAGAAGGCAGGGATCGAATATTGGATTCTACGCTCGGGAGGCCATTTCTTCTCTTTTTCAGCGTGAATTTGTAAGGCACGCTGCTTTTTTGAGTCTCCCTGTCCCTTACCCTTGACCTCCCAAATGTTCTTCTCTGGCAAGTGGGAGCAGGAAGAAAGATGGACACACGTTTGCAGCACACATGACCCTGTCCAAACCGAGGGATGGACAGTACAGTGTGTTCTTTACATACCTAGTGCAGTCCACCTGACACCTGCCATTTGATGGCTGTGTTGACAGTGTCTCAGGCCTCTCAGAGATGAGAGAAGTTACACAAGGGATGGGGACCCGACTCAAGGTGACAAGGCTTTCAGGTGGAACTTTGAGTTGGCCCTGTTTGCCAAGCCCATGGGTGTTTCTCGTTCCCGAGGCAGTGTGTGAGCTGGGCAAGGCCATGCGGGTCTTGTCACTCTCTGCGTTATGTCATTCGTATCCCTGATTCAGAACTCTGGACCTCTGTCCACCCCTTCCCCCCCCCCTTGCTCCATTGTCACTCTGAGCCCTCCCTGGAGTCCACTCCGCGTGTGTTTATCGTACAGTCGTAGCCTGGGTCTTCCCTGGGGATCCTGCTGCATTCGTTGTGAGTGTGGCATATGTTGGGCAAAGAGCCCCTGGCTCTTCAGCAGGATAGTTTTCCCTGTAAGCTTGTTCATCTCTGCAGGAGTCCCCAGAACTCAGGTTTCTGGCCCAGCAGGCCTGTGTTGTTTTACGTTTGGCCATGGAAGATACTCAGAGTTTCTCTCGTTTCGAGCCCCTTGAAAGACAAGAATAACAGTCAGTTGGAAGATATACAGTATGTGAATGATGCTCAGGGCAAGATCTCTTTCTTGGAAACCAGTGCAACCTGAAGGGTATGTGAAGGGACAAGGTGACCCTGCTCTAGTAGTTCCCTCTGCATTTCTTGCAGACCTATTGCACACTGGCCAGCATGTTTGGACTCAGTCCATCCTTCCTCTAGGTGATTCCTGGCATTCTCTGACACATCTCACCACCCATTTCCATTCCACGTGAGGGCACACGGTGTGAGGGCACTTGCGTCGTCCGATCCTGGGCCGAGAGGGAGTGAACTGCTGAGGAGGCCACACCCAGGTGCTGCCCCAATGGGTTCCACCCTCTCTGCCAGTCCGTGCCTTCTGCCACTGTGCTCGGGGCTGTTGTGGACCTAGTCCTGCCAGCCTGCACCGTCACCGTTGCTACAGTCGAGTATGCTGAAGGAGGACAACACTGCAGGGGCCAAAGGCATGCTGGCCATACCGAGACCACGGAACGGATTTGCTGAGGCACTGAGTTTGCCGAGGCACTGCCTTGATGCGCAGGACTGTTCGCGCCTAGGCGCTGACCAGAAACCTCCTCGTGGTGGTCAGCTGAACCCAGCCCCAATGCCTGTGGTCCCGCTGGCACCTCGTGGCCACACATGCAGGGTCAATCCAAGCGTGAGCAAGCGCAAGTCCTGCCAATGGCAGAGGCTGGGCTGCCTTGCTTGGGGCCCGCCACATGCCACATGGACCCGCCTGTGGGAAAATCTATCCTTGGGCACGGGTCTAGTGAGTGACAGCTCCATGCTTCCTAAGTCTAAACGGGGACAGACTTAGACTCGAGACATGGGAAGGCAGTGGCCCTAAGGACGGCCAAGCTACAATCCTTCCAATGGGAATGGGAACAATCCAGAAAGGGGATGTATCATTGCATGTCCCCTCAGCCGAGAAAGGAGGTCAGCTCCCTTGCCAGCCGTCGGGCCCAGGCTAAGTGCCATAGTCTAAGCTGGGCCCTTCCAATGCCCAGGCTTCTGAATGCCTGCATGGGGTTGACAACAACTTCCCGGGGTGCCTGTCACCGAACCTGTCACACAGTCCCGATGTTGGCATACGATCCCCAGCGGAACACCGAGGATCTTCTTCTCAGAGTCTCTATGGGCTGGACCCCAGAGAGGAACTCGTTTGAAAGTAGGCTGAAAGTAGATTCGCCCAGGGCCAGAATGCTTCACTAGGAATCCGAAAGACGTGACATGGAAAACGAAGTGACTAGTGCCATCTCCTAGCAAGCTGGCCCCCTCAGGTGTACGCCACACCTGTGGGATTTTGAAGGGAGCCCTTAACAGGCTACACGGGGGTCCTGTGACCAAGGGGCCTGCGTTCTTCCTCAGAAAGAGAGGGAAAGTCCTGGCTTTGGGTCTGTTTCTGGCCCTTTCCCTTCGAGGGCAGGGGCAGCAGTGATTTCAGCTCTGGCTGTTTGGGGCTCTTGGCTGAAGCTCAAGTGGTTAGAACCCGACCGGGTCCAATCACCACGACTCAGAGACCCTTTGAGCGTTCTCCAGAAGTTCCAAATGCATGAGCCACTGAAGTCTGCCAGATGAAGGCACCTCTCTCCGCTGGGGAAGACAGGCCAGCTGGCTCCCATGCCTGCAACTACCCGAGCTGACTAAGCACCAAGCCCAGGGACAGAGGGGCCTGCTATCCTCTGGGATACCAGACACTGAGAGCTGTCCATTGGTTCAGGAAGTGACTGGGTATGCCACCCCAATGCTCGGACCCGGCTGTGTACCTGACACAGACCCTGGATCCTGGCAGGTTCTAGTTTCCAAAGGGTATGTTCCTCTGAGGCTCTTGCTCTGGATGGCTCCAAGTGGAACCTAATCTGAGGAGAGAGCAATCCAATGCAAAGAGGCACCCTGGGGACCAAGGTTCATGATTCCAGAAGAGAATGGGCTCCAGTTAGAATTCAGTGCTCCTCCTAGCTCCCGGCAAGCTGAGTGTCTGGCAAGTGACAACACCTGTGGACTGTCGTCAAAGGAAACTCCATTGGCTACACCTGGGCCGGAGTCTGCCCTGAGAGGAGACCAGCTCCTTCTCTCAGGGTATCCGGCCTGGTCTGGGTTTCACCTGCGTGAGGGTTGGTCTGGGTGGGAGAGAGATGCAGAGCCAGTCTCTTGGAAAACAGCCTCTTATCAGGACTGCCCGAAGGTGATTCTTCCCCCAGGCTTTTTATACATTTTTCTAAGCACGCCAAGTATACATCTTGTAAAGATTGACAGGATGAAATCACTCCAGTTTCTCAAAGTTCCTAGGAAAAAAACCAATGAAAACATTCCACGCATTCAATAAAAACTTCACAGAAATGATCTGTGTTTTAGATTCCATAGAATGTTCCAACAATCAATAGCTCAGGCTGAAATAAACACTTCACATGCAGTCAGAACGTACCTATGGCCACATTTGGTAAATATCACGGGTTTTCAGAGCGTAAGCACAAAGAAGACGGATATTCATGAAGGCTCTGGCGACAGTCCAAAGTTTACGTGGAAAACATGTTTTGCTCTCAAGTTGCTCCCTAAGATTATCAATTATCACTGACCATTCTTAATGTCTTCACCCAAAACTGCGCAATGACCGCATCCTGAGAGTCAGGCACAGCATTCTTCAAACGTCCATTCAAAAGGGAATATACTTCGAGGTTTAGGAGCATCTATCAGAAAGATCTGATTTTCTTTCCATGACAATCCACACCAAGAAATCATTCGAAGCAAAATATATGTAAGAGACCCCAGCCCAAAATTGACTTGGGGAGAAAGACTTAAAAGGCCCATCTTGGCCTTGCAGCTCTGCAAACGAGGACTTGTCTTTCGGTGATTTTTTCCTCCACCTGGGGTGACAAGGGCTTGAACCTCAGTTCTTCAGCTCGCAGCCCTGCAGTCGAGGTGTCTTATGTTCGAGCCATAAATGCTTCACCCTGGGTTCCAGGGGCTTGGGCCTCAGGCCTTCACGAAACGGTCTCTGCACACCTGAGAGTGCCATTCTGCTGGAGGTCTGTATTCTTCCTCCAGAAACAGATGGAAGAAGACTGTCCTGCCCATCAGGAAAATAGATGTGCCATTGATGGAAGAGGCAAAACGTCCCTGCTCCCGGCTGGTTCTCAGTGTTTGCAAACCTGACCCGATGCAGTGTTCTTTCAAGAGACCTTTCGGTGCCCGACCAGGGCTGAGGCATAGTGTGCCTAGGGGAACCATCTGTGAGAGGAAGGAAAGAAGGTCTACCCTTCCCTGCGCTTCCCAGGGCTGGCCAAGCAAGAATTCTGCCACTGGGACTTGAGAGAAAGGGATGAGAAGCTTCTGGCACTGAGTGCATTTCTTCCCTGACCTACAGTGGACAGTCACCAGTTGGTTTTGGCGGAACGGGATCACACTTCTGTTTTGTTTGGAATCAGGCTCCGTGGAAGTATTCCTTGAGCAGGCAATGCACTGACTCCTTCTGGCGGCGAAACCCTGTGTGGGAACCATTTGCTTTCCATACGAAGCCTTGTCAAGCAGCCCGGGGAAGGAGGCCTACTGGGGAACCATGAATGCCCAGCCCACCAGGTCAGTAGCAGGGAGCTCCTGGTTCTTTGGGGATATCAGAAACGGACTGCTCTAGGCGAGCCTCGGGCTGGAGAGGG